>VMOF01000002.1:45800829-45846461 GCA_011764245.1 Trialeurodes vaporariorum
AACTTGACGGATGCAAAGGTATACTGCGCGCATAAATTCATCCATCTTTATACTCGTGATCTATTTAAATTTGTGTTACGCAATGGAAAGGAGGAACCCTCGACTTATCCGATCAAAAAAAACATTTTCGGAGACTCGAGATAAGACTGTAGGGTCGAAATTCATGATTTCCTGTTCCGAATATTCGCTCATCTAAAACACACAGGAAGTCGACCCAAAGAAAACGGATTTATTTTACTTCGAAACGTTTGTAATTTCAAAGTAACACCAGGGACCAAATAATGTTCGGTCCCGAGCATTGAATTGCGTGCATCTTGCGTGCGGTTTCGACCAATCAGAGAGCTTACGCACGGTCATGTGACCAAGCGTAAGTTACGTTCAGGACCTAACATTATTTGGTCCCAGATCAGCAACTTCCTTGCCAATTCAATGCTGAATTCATACAAAGAGAACACGGAAAGACCATGATGTTAAGTTATTTGCTATGTTATACTAATTTCAGCGTTAAAGGCAGGTATAATTGGGAGGGGAGGGAAGAGGAGTCTCTGAAATAATCTAATGAATGCTTCTCCTCACACCATAAAATTCCACAGGGATCAATTTGGTCTTCAAGTCTTTTTATTCGGTTTGTAGGATGGGTGTGGTGAGAGGATTGTGAGTGGTGGGTGGGGGAGGGGCGGTGGGGAATTGGTGGTGGTGTTGGTGGGAGGGGTGGGGGTGTGGTAGGGTAAGTTTCGGGGGGTTATATGTCTATTTTTTGGTTCTAAAAGCATTAATGACCGCGATGTCTACCTAATTCTAACTCATGGACCATAGTGCGCCACGGCCCCAACAAGGAACGGCCCAGATTGTAGTCTTGGATTCAGACATTAAAATCAGATTAGCCGCTTGTTTTCCGCCAATGATTCCCAGAGGGCGAGAGGAGGCAGAAGCAAGCGGAGGGAATGAACCAGGCTACCAGAAGAGGGGGGAGGGGGGAGAGAGAGAGAGAGAGAGAGAGAGAGAGAGAGAGAGAGAGAGAGAGAGAGAGAGAGAAAGGTTACAGAAGACTCGGATGAGCTCCAGAAGCTAATTTTATAATCCGCAGATACAGTGCAGATTCGAAGATACGAGAGAATTAGACATCAGTGGCAACGCATCACTAATGAGCTATCTGGTTCACCGTTTCTGCCTCCGAGCCTCCAAAATTGGGTCTCCATTTACAAAATTCTATTATTCGATTTTCCCCCAATCCCACTTTTCCGGCTCCTTTGCCGATTACAAGACAACGAAGCTTTTGATCGATTCACGACCAATTGCAATCGATTCCTCATGTCCGAATACGTGGTTATGGATGCCTAATTCGACATTTTCCCCCCCGATCGAAATCGAAAAAAAGCAAAGGGGTTAAAGTTAGCGTTTAGACCTCCGTAGACGCTTTAACCGTTTGGTCAAACAGGCAGGTTTGGAAACATGACACTTTCAGAATTCAAAAAAGATCACGACGAAAGGTTTCATTGTTTTAACTCTTTCGCTCACAGCGTCCTATAACATAGGCGACATTTTACACGGAGCCTTCTGGAAATTCAAAAAAATTTACTCTCACATGAAATCAGCCGAGAAAAGTTCGTTCAATTTAATGGCATAGATTTCAGATTACAGTGTAAGTGACGCGTGTGCGAAAGGGTTAAAATTGTTGTTGTAGAAAAACAAATTTAGAATCAAAGCACGACGAGTTGAGGAAAGATGCTTCATTGGATCATGATTAAAAAAATCGAAAGGGAGGGATTCATTTTATTCGCGCACGAGAGTGAGTTCCCGTCTCGAGAATAGATGTGTACTTGCGAGAAATTACAGGAATATCCCCGAAGAACAGACTCCCGGGGAATTCAAGCACACTAGAACACAGCTCCGTAATCTTTCACTCGCCAACTGGAGCAAATTCTCCGGTGGATTCCGCATAGATCCGCTGATGCTTCCGCGGGGGCTGGGGGCTGGGGCTGGGTAAAATCGTCGGGCTGGCTGTCGGTGTTGGCGAATGAGATTATCGAAATAATTAAATTGGACTGTTATTAAAATGCGCCCGCCCGCCCACTCCGCCTTGGGGCAATACTGCTTCGCTCCCCCTCCCCCTCCCCGCACCGCAACCGTGTACACCGTCCGAGTAATTAGGATGCGATTTAATTACGTCGCGCGCGGCGGCGCGATCCTCCCCCCCCCCCCTCCACACTCACGCCCCGTAATTTTACACCCCCCCCCTCACTTTTCACACCCCCTTCCTTCCTCCTATTCTCTATCCTGTATACTGTATAGCATAGCTCGGCTGCTATGGTGTAAAAACACGCGTCATTTCATGCGCTGCTGACGAATCATGCACTTTGACTGAGTGACCCCTATGGCCCATGACCTCTACGATACACTGTTAGAAATGTTCACTCCGACACCGGTTACATAAAGAGCCATGATTTCTCCCGGTATATAGTTTTCGGAGTAAGATATTTGCGGAGTGGAAAATGGTGATAAAAGGAGGAAAGAGATAGTCATAATTTGCACTTCTAAGAAGTCAAAAATGACGATACTCCACCAAGGAGGCGTACACGCCCTTCTCGATAGTAATTGTCGCCCTTTACTCCTAGTACACCCTATTTTTACTCCGCATGTGAGTAAAATGTTCCCTCAGTTTTACGTTCACTCCGAATTTTGAACAGTGACGTGCAGTGGCGTACGGGGGGGGGGGGGGGATTTTCAGTCAAACGCTCACGAGCTGTAGTGCAAGCCCCTCTCAGAAAGAAATCCTACGTATACGCCACTGGTAACGTGATTCCTATACTAATCCAATCTGTAGATACCTACTTAACCTCCTGTTAATTCTCCTGCCAAACTTCTTCTCATTTTATGGTCCACTCAGCCCAAATCAACTGAGCCGAGGTTATAAGCAGGACGCCTTTTCATCTAAAATGAAGAATGCATAAAATGTCGAGACAGTACAGGAATGGCGAAAAACTCTTCACTCAAAAATTAGAGCTGCGTAGTTATAACAACAACAGTAACAACAACTAGACGGAATCTGAAGCGTCACGCAAAAGGCATCTTTGTAATGAGAAATTCTCCGCTCGTTCATCATTGTTTTAAGTTTTGAAATGTATTTCCTTTCCTCTGGCCGTTTAATTATTTCAACCGTGATTATTCTTTTCCTTCCCTTCCCCACCACGCCTTACCTTCTCCCCTCCCCCTTGCCCCCGGCGCACAGTGGAGCGAGTAAATTATAGAGGCTGGAAACGGCGTTGCACTTTTAGACGCGTTTATCTCAGCTAATACAAAACAGAGAAGTTTGGAAGTGGTTTCATTGGTTTTGTCGTAAAAGGGGTTCATTCAAAATCGGCATTTTTCGCCCACTGCTTGTTTTTGACGAAACTTTGGGTATCGATTGGGTTTACTATTAGTAGTGGATCCTGAAATTTTCGCGACCTAAAACCAATTTTTAGAGGGGGGGTGGGGGGTCAAAGTTGAAACCTTCAAACTCGAATATCTCGCTAACGAATAAAGATTTTGAAATGTGGTTTGTGCGAAAAAACGCAAAATAAAATTTCCTTTCTTTTGACTACCCACATGTTCCACAAAATTTTGAAATTACACTTGCAATTTGCAATTTTTTGATTTTCAGGCTCAAAATTTTTTACAAATTTTGAAATTCTGAAAAAACGCATTCTTCGATTTTGATCTTTACAAGATATGTTATTCTCTAGAAAATTTGCTACAATTTAGTCTAAACCGCATGTTGGGGAAACTTTTAGTTTCTGAGTTATGAATTTTTAAAGTGTCAAAAATCGCTATTTTAGCGTTCTCAGCGACAGCGACGAAACTTAAAAAAAGAATTTCTCCGCTTCTAATCAACAAAACTTGATGAAAATTGAGATTTAGGGGTTTCGAATGTCGTAGAATTCAATTCTGCTATCAGATTTGAAGAATTTTGAAATCCAAGATGGCTGCCTACCCATCTACTTGGTATCCATCTTGGATTTCAAAGTTCTTCAAATCTGATAGCAGAATTGAATTCTATGACATTCGAAACCCCTAAATCTCAATTTTCATCAAGTTTTGTTGATTAGAAGCGGAGAAATTCTTTTTTTAAGTTTCGTCGCTGTCGCTGAGAACGCTAAAATAGCGATTTTTGACACTTTAAAAATTCATAACTCAGAAACTAAAAGTTTCCCCAACATGCGGTTTAGACTAAATTGTAGCAAATTTTCTAGAGAATAACATATCTTGTAAAGATCAAAATCGAAGAATGCGTTTTTCAGAATTTCAAAATTTGTAAAAAATTTTGAGCCTGAAAATCAAAAAATTGCAAATTGCAAGTGTAATTTCAAAATTTTGTGGAACATGTGGGTAGTCAAAAGAAAGGAAATTTTATTTTGCGTTTTTTCGCACAAACCACATTTCAAAATCTTTATTCGTTAGCGAGATATTCGAGTTTGAAGGTTTCAACTTTGACCCCCCCCCCCCCCCTAAAAATTGGTTTTAGGTCGCGAAAATTTCAGGATCCACTACTAATAGTAAACCCAATCGATACCCAAAGTTTCGTCAAAAACAAGCAGTGGGCGAAAAATGCCGATTTTGAATGAACCCCTTTCCTACCAGAATCATCCTTCATAGTTATTGTTTCTCGACTGTAAAAAACATTCAAATTTACATTCTTAGTCACATATTCTATGTCCGACCCCTCCAATTAACTCGTTCTTTTCGGAGGGTATACTGATCACATCGACACCCGCAACGTCGACTCGCAACTTTGACAACCATAACGTCGACACCGAATTTTTATCGACGTTATGGTTGTCGAAGTTGCGAGTCGACGTTGTGAGTGTCGACGTTGTGAGTGTCGACGTTATCAGTACCCTCCGTTCTACTCTGTGCGACGCGCACTGCTAAGATGTTGCTAAAATCTAAACTTTCAAAATAATAAAAAGTAACAGGGAGAAAAATCCAATTAACACTGCCTATATTAAAGCACAGTTAGACAGTAGAGAAGAGAGAAGTGAGTTGTTTAACTCGGAAAAACCAAAGGGACGGGTAACGGAATGGACGATGGAGGGGGAAGGGAATGATGGGGAAGAGTGGGAGCGGGCGGAGCGCCAACTCAATTTTTCACCGTTAGTGAATGAAATTCGTTCCCTCCTCATCGTTTCGCTTTCAAGAAGAGGAGAGGAGAGGAGAGAAGCTGTGAGAGGGGAGAGTGAAAAAGAGGGAAACGTGAAATCTGAGAGGGGAAGAGCCGCGAAAACTTCCATCGGATACCATACAAAAACGGTGCGTTTTCTGAACCAATTTCAGTTGCTTTTTCATTAACTGCATCACACTTACGCGGGTGTGATCCAAACGCGTCAAAGCAAAAGTTACCCAAAAAGTTGAGGAGCTCGTTGGAAAAACCACGTATAAAACAGAAGGTATGCTCGTTGCTCATTCTGTAAAATTTGCACTTTAAAGTTTTATCAAGTTGGTTTCTGATGGGTTAAACCACTGAAAAAAATTATAATTCCTGAATTCTAGTAATATTACCAGAAGCACAACGATATGTGAACCACAGAAAGTCTAGTACTTTGACCAGAAAATTCTAGTGTTAACACCAGAATATGGTTATAGAACTAGAATTCCCTTAAAATGTTATAGCTATGGTGCAAACACTAGAATTCTGGTAACTGTACCATCTCTTACATAGGTTCACATATCGTCATGCTTCGGTATTTTTTTTTCAGTGCGGGTATTTCTTCACTGAGAAAAAGCTTGCGTTCCGGACGTAAGTTTAATACTTACTTAACAGGAATTACTGTTATCTCAACAGGAGTTCCTGTTACTTGACCGGAATTCTAGTTGAAGTAACAAATGAATTCCTGTTGAAATAACATAATTTATTTTTTAAATAACAAGAATGCCAGTTAGGTAAGTATTAGACAGAGGTCCGGTTACGGCAATAGGAAATTTTTCTCAGCGGTGTTCCTTTCATCAACCTGTTTTTGTTTATCAGTCTTTAACAGCCTATTCAACTCATCAAACACACACAGTAACACTTTGAAACAAGAATTTTACAGGACGAGCAATTGTCGAGCATACTTAATATAATGTACTTACCTAAATTGCACTACAAATAACAACACGAGCAAATTGAGCTCCGATTCCTTACCATCCAGGATGAAAGAGGCAAAAGGCGGATCCATCAATCTAGCAACAATGGATTCTTACAATTTAAATGTATGAAAAACAATCGATGAGTAAAAGGGCCACGGCCGTCGGCCCCCTCATGAATAGATTGTTTCTCATACGTTCAAATGGAAAGAATGCATGGTTGCCAAATTGCTGGATCCGCTCATGGAAAAAGGAAGTGGAAGTGTCTGTTACCGGTGCGTTCACCTTACATTCCTTTTAAAGTCGAAAGTTGGAATCGATTGTGAACTTTCAGGCAAAATACGTATAAGCAAGAGAAAAATGCATTACCCTATACTTGTTGCCTTCAGCGACGTTAGCCGTCGAGTTCGTTGAGAGCAAAATAAGATCCATTTTCTTTCGATTATCTTTATTTGTCTCTGAGTTAGTACTTTAACCAGTGATGGGCAAAAATCATTTTTTGAATAACTATGAATAATTAACTTAAATTATTCATATTATTCTCATATTATTTCTTTTAGTACATCAAAGTTTTAACACAACTAGTCATTCATATCTTATAGCAAATGAATATGCTGGTAGTACGTCAAAACTTCGATTTACTAATAGGAATAACATGATAGTAATGCAAATAATTTTAGTTAATTATTCATGGTTATTCAAAATATGATTTTGCCCATCACTGGCTTTAACGCTCGGGGATCTTCTCAAAAATGTTGGAAATACCGAGTGTAATGAAAAAAAATTCCGAAAATTAAAAAGCATTCCTCTCCACTTCATTTATTGCTTGGACAGCTAGTCTTAATTAGTCTCTGCAGTTTATCGATCGATTAATCGCAGAATTTTCTTGCTGGTTGCCCCACGGGTTTTTCGCGCGCCTCCTACGTTTTGAGTCGGGATCCCCACGTATTGACTCAGCAGTGGCGCAGCGTGCATTTTGACAACGTTGCACTGAGTCCATTTAAAGCAATAGAAAAGGTCGAATGCGAAGTGGTTCACTGAACACCCGATAGTTCGATCTTTTTCATTGGTTTGAATGGCCAAACCGCGCAACGTTGCCAAATTGCACGCTACGCCACCGTATTGAACGCTGCGGAGATTATATTTCAGAGGTATAAAAATATGCACTCTCTGAAAAAGTGAAAACCAACCCTATGCATGTAAGTACAAGGAACTATCCTCTGTATATACTTTATTACAACCCGTGTTATTTGGTGCGACAGACTTCCAGTCGCAGGGACGAAGTATTTGTAGCGACGTCAATGTTAGCGAACAGGGCACCGGCACCCTGCGTGTGGGTGTGGGTGTAAGTTTGTATGTGTATGCGTTTGTGTGGTTGTGGGCGTGTGGGGGAAGTCTCGTGTTGGTAGGTAATTATTTAACACACAGCAATAAATTATCGCCCCGCAAGATTCTGTTTAGATTCCTCTCGTCCGTCCGTTCCTCCCTCCTTCGTCCTTCGTCCTTCGTCCTTCGTCCTTCGTCCCTCGTCCTTTCCTACTCACCCTACTTCGTCGCGTCGATCTCCACCCTCGCACCCTCGAAGATGCTCCGAGCTTGAAGCTTGAGGCCAATCTCGCGACTGGCAACTGGTGAGCTTTGCATCCCTTTCACCAAAGTGTCATAGTGTGTTAAATCTGGCAACGTAGTAATCTGTCCATTTAAACCTATGGGAAAGGTTGAATCTCAGGTTGCTCGCCTTACGCTTAATAGTTCGATTTTTTTCGTGCGTTTAAATGGACGAATGTGTCGCGATGATCTCCATCACCCTCATCCCACCCTCGAAGACCATTGGCGGATTCAGCCCTCGCGAACGGGGGGGGGGGCGGGCGAACTTGGGATATTTACCCCCCCCCCCGTAGACCCCCCTTTTTCTCTCTTTCTTTCCCCCTTTCTCCCCCCTCTTTTCCCTTTTTCATTAGGTAGGGCGATAGCCCCCCCCCCTGTAGCCGCCGATGTCGAAGCCGCTCCGAGCTTAAAGCCAATCTTGGGACTGGCGAAAGACGAGCCGCCTTCACTGAAAAAAAGGATTACTAGAAGCAAGACAATTTTATGCTTTTGCTTAAAAATATCGAAGATTCAGTGGCGTAGCCAGGAATTTTTCTAGGGGGGGGGAGGGTCCGAGGTCTGAAAATTGTCATGGGGGGGTCCAAAGATACTAATTTGGTCAAATTTGTCTGAAAACGCAAAAAATGACCTTTTTTTAGGACAAATTTTGGTGTCATGGGGGGGGGGGGGTCCAGACCCCCTGGACCCCCCCCCCCCTTGGCTACGCCACTGCGAAGATTCGTTAATTATTAAGCAATGTTGACTACCTTACCTACACACACTATGTCTTTACTAACACACTAACACACTAACTACGCGTGAAATGATAGAAACACTGAACATTATGACACAACGCTCGTTGAACTCGAAAAGCACACTCACCGAAAGTACAAGCAACCTTCTTCGGTTCTCCGCAAAAAATCGAAAACACATACGCGCATTTCTGTGTTTTCGTTAGTCACTGCTACGAAATAATTAAAACCTCGATTCTCGGTACAGTTGATTAATTTATGTATGTATTTCATGAAGACGATTTAGTTCGAAAATAATTGTTCCAAGAAATACACACACGCCAGGTTGCAATTTCAGCAGTGTTGCCAACTCTCAGCTAAAACTATATGTTTAAATGTATTTGCATTCAACTAATTATTAATGGCAAATATAAAGGCGTCGGATCCATTTTCAGACGAAATAATTTTTGAGAATTATTCTAGCTGGAACAGATATTGTGTCTTTAGAGAAAACATGATTCTGCTGGGCAGAAACCAAAATAAACGAGAGAAAGCAGGAAAAGTCGAAGCAGTGAGAGGCCTTCGTTATGAAAGAATTTCAAGTTAAATTTTAATGATAAGACATCAGGCTAAAATAATCTATTCATAATCAAGTTTGTGCAGGAAGAAAAGAAAAGAAAAAGAAAAATAATAAAAAAAAAAGCTCACATTTCGAAAAAGCTGATGCTCGAATCCCGTCACTGTGTTCGTTGGCATACGGCTCAGCTTTTTCAGCGTAAACAAACAAACAAACGAAAAACTATACGATCTTTCCCCGACCGTTACAGATCCGCATTATCTTTGACGTACAGCCCACAACGCTCACAACTTACTGTTACACCGCCTCAAATAAAAAATGTCGGTAATTAATCCAACTCCTCCACGATCTACGTGCTACGGGGTGACACCAACAAATTGATGGGATCGTCGCTCGATTAACGAGAATCATTCAGCTCGTTAGAGCAACACTTGTTTTATGGCCACCCTGTAAAACACGTAAAACAACTCTCGTATAATACGCACAACCGGCGTTGCCAAATGGGGCTTCAACTAACTTTTGCTACAAGCGATTGAATAGTTAATTCTAGAGTAGAATTCAGCGAAACTATGACGATGAGCATATAAAACAATTACTGAGAAGGTGATTGCAGGAAAAAAGCCCTTTTATTTTCAGGGAGATCTAGGGCTACCAAGCCCACATTTTAGTCGATACAGGATACAGCCATACTACTGCCATACCTATGTAGTTCCTCCAGTTAAGAGCAAAGATAGAGGAGCTATGGAGGTATCATTGGAGATTCCTAATCTTATTAATTCTCTCTCTCTCTCTCTCTCTCTCTCTCTCTCTCTCTCTCTCTCTCTCTCTCTCTCTCTTTCTCCTCTCTCTCTCTCTCTCTCTCTCTCTCTCTCTCTCTCTTTCTCTATCTCTCTATAAAGGCACACAGAGGAAGCCCTCAAATTAGATAGGGATCTCACAAAGGGATCTGCCAGAGTTGGACGGATGGGAGTGTAATCGGTGTGCTCGTCAAACCTTTAGATTATAATTAAATGTATAGGCTTCACAGATTTAAAATGAACTTCAGAGTCATTGCGATTAGATCGACCACTTCTGAGACTAATTAGATGGATTACTTGAGAAAAGGCAGCTCTAATTACCGTAAAATCACCCTAAAAAACTACAACTACGATTACTCGGCAGAAATCGTATAATCAATTACCACCACCCTCGTTTGCCCAACTCTAGTACCCGCGTAGTTTTGCAAATACGCCTTAAAACTTCAAAGTCATTTGGTGGGAGTCTGTGAGTGAATTTCGTAATTTTTCTAAGAGCTCAACGTAATTTGGATTTAACTCAAAAATTGACTATTCAATCACTTCCGTCAAAAGTTAGTCTTAGCCCCATTGCAGACATATTATTCCAATTTTCCTCATTCGACCCGCATTGCAAAAGTTCAGGATTTCAGGCGTGAGCTTGCAACACTGCTTACACATAGCTTGACTCAACGTATAGTGGCTGGCAAGTGGCGGGAGAAGATCATAAATTCAAGCGGCGAGAATTCGGAGTTGGGAAATAATACATTTACACGACTAAGCTATTCATAAATTCACCCACGGCAGATGTTCACCCGCGGTTCGAACAGTGCTAGTGTAGATGAAAGAGAGAGAGAGAGAGAGAGAGAGAGAGAGAGAGAGAGAGAGAGAGAGAGAGAGAGAGAGAGAGAGAGAGAGAGAGAGAGAGAGAGAGAGAGAGAGAGAGAGAGAGAGAGAGGAGAAGAGAGAGAGAGAGAGAGAGAGAGAGAGAGGAGAGAGAGAGAGAGAGAGAGGAGAGAGAGAGAGAGAGAGAGAGAGAGAGAGAGAGAGAGAGAGAGAGAGAGAGAGAGAGAGAGAGAGAGAGAGAGAGAGAGGAGAGAGAGAGAGAGGGAGAGAGATGCGGTCACAGCATCCAAACAGTGGAGCCAGGGATGGATTTGGGGGGGGGGGGCGGTGTGACGGAAACTCATCGTGCATACACACGGAGGATTCGTGAGATACATTCCGCCGTTCGTTGAATATTCGAAAAATATTTCGCTTTTATTCCGCGCGTTTCATATACTAATTGCTTTGACACATTGAATGAGCAGGCAACTCTCGTGAAACAGAGGAACCAATTTACATTCGTTTGGACTTTTAGCGGTCGTTTCGAGTATGAGCTGTGCTGTGGTCACTGGCGGTTTACGAAGTTCGTACGCAGTTTAACGGGTTCACGACCCAGAGGCCCAGAGCTGCCTGCTGCCGCTTTAGGAACTAAAGAGGAATTCCTGAATTCAACGGTGAGGGTGGATTTTGAAACCATCGGCGGATCCAGCCATCTGGCAAGCGCTCATTCTTCCCATTTGAATGAGTGATTAACAATCGATTCTTGAAGGGGCTTTAGCTTCGTAACTAATCGATTATTTCTCACTCAATCAAATGGGAAGAATATTTTGCTACCAGGTTGCTGGATCCACCAATGTTTGGAACTATTCAATGCTATAATCGTTTTCCTACAATCCGGGTTACAGCTAGGTGGCTACATTTGGA
Source organism: Trialeurodes vaporariorum (assembly GCA_011764245.1). Lineage (NCBI taxonomy): Eukaryota > Metazoa > Arthropoda > Insecta > Hemiptera > Aleyrodidae > Trialeurodes > Trialeurodes vaporariorum. Next base: position 45,812,349 of record VMOF01000002.1, read on the forward strand.
TAAAAAATTCACTGAATACACGGAAAAAAAAGATTAGTGAAATTAACCATACGAGAGCTGATTTTGGCACCTGCTAGATGTTATGGTAAACTTGACCAGAAGTATGGTACATTTACCGATACTTTGAGTAAATTCGACTTGCAATCGGGTAATATCACCTAGTACCTAGTCAAAACATAGTATACTTTTGGTTAACATTGCCATAACATCTAGCAGGTGCCAAAATCAGCTATCGCATGGTTAATTTCACCGTAGTTTTTTTTCCGTGTACCCGGCAACGAAGCATTTCTTCCATTTAAACCCATGAAGTCTTTTCCCTATTTTCCGTGTATAGTCAACCTCTGATTTGTTTACCAACACTGAAAAAACAAAGTTTAGGTACAACCGAAGCAAAAAATTAGAAATTGCTTCGCAGAGAAAAAGTTCTAGCTCAACTGGAGAAAGTTGCGATTGTACCGAAGCACTACTGAGGTAGAGAAACAGAAAGAGCTCGCTACCTCACAGAACTATAGAAAATTGTGAGAGGAAAAATAGCAAATAGACAAAAGGTAGATAAAGAGGGAAGGAGAGAGAGGGGGAGAGGGGGGAGAGGGGGGAGTTTCTGTAGATGCGCCACTCGCAGGAATGTACCGGTAATCTCTCACCGAATCGTGAAGACACAATTTAAACGAATTATCTCATGCTTCTCGAACGATTAACGAACGTGTTTCGGAGTTAACTTTGCTTCATTCATCAACACTCATCCGAAAATCGGGAGGAGGGGATGGATTAAAATTGTTCTCCAAGTTCCGACGCATACCTTTGAGTAGCTGGAATTCTCTTATTTCGGACGACTTTTCAGTCTCGTCCGCCTGAGAATAATGATACTGACTTCTTTAATTTTGAGACTCCGAGGTAAATCCAGAAATTTTTCCTTCTCTCTCTTACCCACAGAAAAAAAACAGAAAAACCGCTTTGGTTGAAAAATGTCCCAGCAAAAGACTTCAGTATAGAATTAAAAACAATATCTTCGAAAAATTAAATGAGCTCCCCAAGGATCGATCATTTTCCATGCATTTAAACAGGAGATGCATCGATACATCGATCCATCGATTGATTTATCACTTCATCGTGATTTGCTAGACGCTACTGTCATCCGGCAACATTCAATGAGGTTCTTAAAGCCTTTTCGCGAACTGGCATTCGAAAGGAGAAAATGACCCAGCTGAGAATGTATATCTTTACTTACAGGCATTTTTTTAATTCATTGCTGATTCACCTGGTTGAGAAAAGATTACACAGTTTAGTTCATGGCTATAATGCACAAAAATACTCGCATCTGTAATATTTTTTCAATCAGTGGAGTCGTCGATGACTTTAAAAAACTTGCGTATGTTTTAATAAAATTCATCGGCGATTCCACCGATTGAGAAAAGATTACAGATGCAAGTATTTTAGTGCATTACGCAGTTATGAGCTGAACAGAAAACTGTGTAATCTTTTCTCAACCAGTTGAATCATTGGTGAAATGTACGGTAACGAGATAGTGGCGAGGAGAAAAGAAGACGTCCGTCCGAACGGAGGAAAAGGGGCGAACTCATTAGAATATCATTTTAACTTGAGCTCGACAGAATCGAGTAAGGGGGAAGGGAAACTAAGGGGATGAGACGGGTGAGAAGGCAGTAGGAGTCGGGAGGGGATTAACCGCGATTAAAGTAATACAATAAATTAGATCTAATCTAGTGTCAAATTTGTTTCCATTCTTATTTTTCTTATACGAAAGCTTAACGTCCTTTTATTTATTTGCTCCCCCCCCCTACTTTTTATTAGCTGCCTTTTATTATACTTATTACATGAGCGACCGCACACACTGCAAACGTGCATTCAACGGTCGATACACAGCGATGACACGATCCAATGTCGCCACTACCGGGCATTGATTTGACTTCGCTTGGAATGCTACACCGGGAATACGCACCAAATCGAGCGTTTACCGTCTCGGTTTATACCAGTGATGCCAAATTTGGCAAAAAAAAAAGATATATAAATTTCCTGACTACGATCACATATTAATACAATCAGAATAAGAGCCAATGGAAACAATTCCTCGGTCTCTTTCGGTGACTTTCGAAGATAGCGGACATATCTCTGTCTCTGCATTTCGCAGAGACAGAGTCTTTGAGTGCTTTGAGTGGGGGATAGTTCGGAATTTCTCAAGATGGCGGACCACAAAATAATGGTTCAAAATGAACCGAAGTTTCCATTCTGATTGTATTCGAACATGTTGATGCACTTGGCAGCATTGCAAAGTATCAAAGATGAATGCAATTAATTTACCAATCTCCTGCGTTTAAAAAAAAAAAAAAAAAAAAAAAAAAAAAAAAAAAAAAAAAAAAAAAGAACTATCATAAATTATTCATTATTATAGTATTATTATTACATAGAATGATACATTTCTTTTAAAATAAAAATTGTGTTCTCAAAATGCGCAGCACATTTTCCAATTTACTTAATTTATCTTTGACTCTGATTTCAGTATTCTGTGCTATAATTGAATTAAAAAGTAAATATTTTTGGCGGCCCCGATTAATAGGGTAAAGAATTCTTTTCCCTTTTTTGAGAAAAGTACAGGCAAATGTATGTTATCTCTAATTTAACAACTCACTGGGGAAAAAAAGAAAGAGAAAGAGAGAAAAAGAAAGAAAAAAAGTTTGGTGAGGGGAGCTAGGACATCAGCGGCGTGCATAACACGCACAAGGAAGATTTAAAGAAATTTGAGGAAACTATTTCCGGAAGTTAAAAAAAGAAGAAGGAAAAAATCGCAAGCACGATATCTTGTTTTGCTTGGGAGGTCAACGAAATCTTTTCTCAAACCTGTGAGGATACGTTTCGCCATTAAAAGAAAGAGAAAACTTAATAAAAAAAAGAGGGAAAAGAAAGAAAACTGACAAAGTTGAACGAACACTATACTTAGGAGCATTGATTCAATACCGTCTCTATACATACCCGGCTGCTTCTTTGGAAAAAGTGGGGTTAGGGTTCGTCTTAGTATATGTAAGCTTATGGAATGCTTATGGCGTTATCGAGTATATTTGGTTGGTTTTTTGAAGTTCAACCAAAATTGGAAAAGTACGTCAGTAATGAAAGTTTTGGGCTTAGTCTTTTCCCCACAGTCCACAGCAGTAAAAGAGTTGAAAACCGTATTTGAGAGGATAAATCACGATTTTGCATTTCACCAATATTTCATTCTCCATGAGCGTACTTGTACCAAGACTACCTAACCTCAAAGAAGCAGTTTGGTATGCTTGGAGACGGTACTGATTGATTGCTAAGAGCGCACTGTTTTGATCCTTGATTTTTGAAAACAAACTGCTCTGTTACGCAAAAAAATAAAAATAATTAAATTAAAATTCTTCTGAATTAGCAGATATAATGTGAGATTCCTATCTAATTTGAGACATCTATCTGTGTTTCCGTAGAGAAACTCTTAACACATTATTATACTCAGCGAGGTAAAAAGCAAAAACTCTTTTTGTCCGAAAAAATCCATATTTCCACCCGGTGTGCGACCGCGATTATGATTCCTCCGAAGAGTCTGAAGCGCAGGTACCTGTTGCATTATATCATATCCGTTATTTTATTATGTCGTACATTTTATTCATTGCCTTCACTTCTACACGAAAACGGGGAGGAGTGGCGGGTGGGTGGAAGTCGTCGCATGAAAATATACTCGGGTATACTGCGGAAAATTATGCTTTTTTATTGATATGAGTCAGTTTCAGATAAATGATCGTAACTAATTGGATTGAAAAAAAAAAAAAAAATCTTCGGGCAGACCTCCCCTCCCGACCTCCCCCCCCCCTTCCCGTTCCTATCAAAGGTTTTCTGGTGGCGCTACTGGGCCATGTGACCACCCATTTGTAATTGGCTCTCAATTTAGCATTACTCCGAGCGGCACTTTTGCGACCGTAACGGCGTTACGTCTTTCCCTCTCACCACTCATGTAAGTATGTACATACTTCCAACCATAAGAACAAGTGTTTAACGTTTCACGAGAGCATGCAGTGGCGGCTCGTGCAATATGGCAACAACTGATTCTCTCCATTTGAACCTACGTGAAATAATCGATCTTCCGGGGATTCATTGAATTCCTGAGAAATCGATACTTTAGCATAGGTTCAAATGGCAAGAAAACATGGTTGCAAAATAGCAGGAGCCACCTCTGGGAGCATAGCATAAAGTCTTCTTGCAGAAAAATGTTCAAGATAAACTGGATTTTTTTTTTCGTTTTAACTTTTTTGAACGCGCTAAAGAGGAATCACACAAAAAACAAATACAAAAATAACCACATGTATTTGTATTTCCAAACCAGAATTTTGGTTGCATTAACGGGAATTCCAGAGCCATTTACAGAAACTCCAGTTACATTTACCATAAATCCAGGAGGGAAAGAATTGAACAGAATTCTCGTTACAGCGATTGGAGCGTGGGATTTTCGCACTTTTTAGACGCATACTTTACGCTTTACCCCTGAGATAGATTCCGAAATTTTCTTAGTGTTAGAGTGATCGAGCGTGGGAATTTTAACTCTTTAGACATACTCGAATGTTCGCTTTATCCCTAGGAAAAGTTCCTGGTTACCGTAACGAGAATACTGTTTAACACTTTCCTAACCGAAATTCCGGTTAAATTTACGATAGTTCCAGTTACAGTCGGAGACAAAACGAATATCAGCCGTCTCCTTGATGTAGGCCACCCGCAACTATTATCTCAATGAATTTAAGCATTGCAAGTGGCCTACCTCAAGGAGCCCTCTGACATTCTTTTTGTCCCCTACTCACTGTACATTTACTGCAGGAACTCAGGTTACATTTGCAAAAATTCCGGTTGGGAAAGAATTTAACAGAATTCTAAGTTGCGGTGACCCGCCGAATGTTTCTCACAAGGGGACCTTACGGTGACTCCGCCTCCGATTTTGATCAAATTTTCAGGGATGGTAGTTCATGACAAAATATTAGACCCATATTTTTCACTTTTTGTGAATAGGCCTTAGTTTCGTCGCAAAAAATTTTCAAAGTTTCGGAAAAATTACGACGAAATCGTCGCCGAGACAGCGCGCAGCGTTAAGTTGGGCAATTTCGGCTGCGAGGTTCAACTGCCGCGGTGGCGCGGTCGGTAGCGTCTCTGATCATCATACTGGTGGTCGCCGGTTCGAATCCCGCGACTGCTGCTAGTTTTTAACTTTTTTAAGCACACTTATATTTAAAAAAAACGACACCACCACCACCACCACTAACAACAACAACAACAAGATTGACGCCGAAAGTCTCAAATAATAATAATAGAACGCATGTTTGATATTTTATGAATGGAAATACAAACTCACCAAAGTAATGTAGTTTAAAGCATTCATTCTATAGAATATTCGCCGTCCAATGAAAAGCATACATTCAACCATTCATTGAAAACCACAGTTATCCCACCATCCAATGAAAGCCGTTTCATCCATTTCAGGCCACTGTTTCGTGCAAACTTCGGTGTTTTTTTTTTTTTTTTTTTTTTTTTTTTTTTTAATAACACAAATTAAATCCAAAAAATAAATTAACGCGAAGAAATTTACCTCAAGAATTTAATTTGTGTTATTAAAAAAAAAAAACAAAAACAAAAAAAAAAACCGAAGTTTGCACGAAACAGTGGCCTGAAATGGGTGAAACGGCTTTCATTGGATGGTGGGATAGCTGTGGTTTTCAATGAATGGTTGAATGTATGCTTTTCATTGGACGACGAATATTCTACAGAATGAATGCTTTTTAAACTACATTACTTTGGTGAGTTTGTGTTTCCATTCATAAAATATCAAACATGCGTTCTATTATTATTATTTGAGACTTTCGGCGCCAATCTTGTTGTTGTTGTTGTTAGTGGTGGTGGTGGTGGTGTCGTTTTTTTTAATATAAGTGTGCTTAAAAAAGTTAAAAACTAGCAGCAGTCGCGGGATTCGAACCGGCGACCACCAGTATGATGATCAGAGACGCTACCGACCGCGCCACCGCGGCAGTTGAACCTCGCAGCCGAAATTGCCCAACTTAACGCTGCGCGCTGTCTCGGCGACGATTTCGTCGTAATTTTTCCGAAACTTTGAAAATTTTTTGCGACGAAACTAAGGCCTATTCACAAAAAGTGAAAAATATGGGTCTAATATTTTGTCATGAACTACCATCCCTGAAAATTTGATCAAAATCGGAGGCGGAGTCACCGTAAGGTCCCCTTGTCAGTGTTAGAGTGACCAAGAGTGGGATTTTCAGACATATACTTACTCGAGTGTTCGCTCAAAGCTCATTTCGCGTCAGCACAAAAAGCCCGATGTATGTCTACAACGTGTAAACACCGACAAAGAGCTCAATTTCGCTTTCCTGAAAAGCTGCGAGAAAAGACTCAAGCCTTTTTATCATCATAGAAAGCAGGACGAGACGCAACATCTTCCGCGACTTCCAGGATAACGATCTTGATAGAACCTAAGAAGGCTTTCCCCGCTGCTGGTATAACTTGCAACCGTGTTTCAAGCAGGCGGTTGCCGGTTTGCGTCACTGTAATCTAGATCAAAAATTCAACGGTGATTTAATCACGGAGAATAAAAATTCGGTTATGAGAACTGAACTTCGGCTCATACGGAACACCGAGGTGCTCGGTTACGTTACAGTAACCAAAGTTTCTGGTTGTGAGTACCGAACTTCAGTTAGGAGTACCGAGGGTTTCGGTAGGTGTGACTAATACTATGACTCACATTTCGTTCCTACTGAACCACTTCGGTACTCCTACCTGAAGTTCGGTACTCCTATCTGAAGTTCGGTACTCCTATCTGAAGTTCGGTACTCCTATCTGAAGTTCGGTACTCCTATCTGAAGTTCGGTACTCACAACTGAAAACTTCGGTTACCGGAACCAAACACCCTCGGTGTTCCATAAGAACCGAAGTTTTTTTCTCCGTGTACACTGATTAAAATCGGCCAAGAAACCGGAGAGAAAATCGGAACGAACATAAAAATGAGGGTTCAATTCCCTAAATAGTAAAAAAGTTTCATGAACTCTATTCTAATTTTCCGTGTAAATCACACTAAGCAAATTTTATTTAGTAACCGGTCACGGTTTGGACACTTGATGAATGTATACGCTTGATAATTTGCTTAATATTTGTCAGTTATGTTTTGCAGGTAATTTGAATGGAATTTAACATCATTACATATACCATGTTGATACTAGATCAAAATAATGTTATACATATTAAAATTATTCCTGTCCCAGATTTTCATGACCTGGTCACGAATTCGTAACCAAAGAGCGGACACCCATTTGATTGTACAGTAACGAAGTGACCGAACCCGGTTACTAAATAAAATATGCTTTTTGATTTCCATGTAAACATGGAAAATTGGAACAGAGTCGTGGAACTTTTTAACTAGGGTTATGACTCTCTCGCGAAGTAAAAATAGGGTTCGGGAGTAAACACCGGGAAATACTGTCGGGGAGGGTGTGTACGCCTTCTCGGTAGAGTATAATGATTTTTTAACTCCGGAGAACTAAAAATTATGAATACCTCCATCTTTCTTTTCGCACTATTTTCTACTCCGCAAATGACTTACTCCGAAAACTACACACCCGGAGAAATCATGGCTTATATGTAACAGGAGTCAGAGTAAAAATTTTTATAGCTGGTCGGGTACACTCTTGTAGGCGGTCACAAGATGGGTTTCTAGCAAACTTTTGCTGCAGGTGATTGAAAAGTTGATTATTGCATAAAAACTTGCAAATATGACGACGAGGACACGAAAAAGTTACAAAATTCACTCTCAGAATCAGGCTTAATGGCGGAGGTACGCAGGTATCATGTGAGATTCCTATCTACTTAGAGGGATATCTCTGTTTCAGTAGAGAAAGAGACAAATCAGACAGAAATATCCCATGGTACCTGCGTAGCCCCGACATTACGATTTTGCGATTACAGCTGTTTTCCGAGTTTATTACTGAATTTCAGACTTTATCCATGCGATTTTCGTGATTTTCGCTTGGTTAATCGTCGGATTTTACGATTCATTTGCTTAAACCAAAATTTAGCAAGAGCCCCATTTTGTAAAAACCCCTGCACAAACCGACAACTCCCTGCACTCACCTCTCCCTCCCCTCCCCTTCCAAACCCACCTCCCTCTTCTCGCCCCGAATGAAAAAGACCGAGACGAAAGCTCAGCCGAGGAAAACTTTTTCCGCGAAAGCATGTCTCCACATCGCGAACAAGTTTATTATGTGCGAGGCGAGAGAGAGTCGAGACGAGTCAAGTGAAATTTACTCTCCTCAATTCCGCCAGAGTGCGCCTCGCTCACTCGCGGTCGATCAAAAGATTACATCTTACATGCCATTGTGTCGGCTTCTTTTTCACAGCTAATATATTTTATAGTATGCTTCTCGCGCCACCACTCTCCCCACCCCTCCCCTCCCTCTCACAACCACTTCAACCCCTCCGACCCCTCGTCCACCCGTTTAAACGCTTTAAATCAAAAACGGATTTGTCGCGTCAATGCAATGCCTTTCCGAGCACGGAAACTTGCTGTTCTTTCAACTTGGAGGAAGGGGGAAAAGAGAAAAAAAAAGGAATGTTATGAGCACTCCCTTTTGAGAGAAACAGTAGCTAGCTATAGACGGAAGGATAATACGGAGAGAAAAATAGACAGAAACATTGAGAGTGAAAGCAACCGAAAGAAGGAGGGAGGAAGAGGGATCCAAGTCGTATTAGCACCTACCGAAATTTTACATGAGCAAGGAAACGACAACAAATGAAAACATGAAAATATGATTGGCGCTTTTGGGTAGGATAGATAATAATCCAGGTCCAGTGAGGGGGGGGGGAGGGTGTCCTTAAGTTTCACCTGAAAAAATGCTAGACTTCCTTTAACCGTGCGCCCCCCCCCCCCGTACAGTAACCCAGGGAGCAGCTTCATTATTTATTCTTGCTACAAGATTATTGAGAAAAAAAAATTACCAGCTGCACAAGCGCGGCTATCAGCATCGCTATTTTATAAACACATTTGTGAATTAATTTTAAAAAAACGTTATCTTTGGTTTTAAGGGAAACTGCACTGAGAAAAATTTCCGATTGTTGTTTCAATGAATATTCCGATAGTATATTCCCGCGCTCTATTTCCCATATAGACAACCGGAATTCCATGGAGACAATCGGAATTCGAGTAGATTCAAACGTCCAAACTGTTGCAACGATAGGTCTTATGATTGAAATAAGGGGAAAAACTATGGTTCTATTCTTATAGTTTTAACAGCCACTTTTTTCTCAGTGTAAAATACAATTAAATTATTAATAATAACACAATTATTAAGAAGGGGAAAAAAGGTTAGTACCAGAGTCCAGAACGAACGATTTTAGAGATTGGATCTAATAAGACCTCATGAAAGTAGACGATTCATACGAGGAGTAACTAGAAAGCTCTCTACCACACAGAACAATAGAAAATTGTGAGAGGAAAAATAGCAAACAGACACAAGGTTGATAAGGAGGGAAGGAAGAGAGAGAGAGAGAGAGAGAGAGAGAGAGAGAGAGAGAGAGAGAGAGAGAGAGAAATGTGGTTTAAAAAACGGAAACGCGAGAGAAGGAGAATGGAGCTGGACCAGCGCTAGGGCATCGCAGCGTATAAATGGATTATGAGTCCAATCTTAACTGGGCATCGAATCACAAGGGGTCGAATAACGACGTCATACAATAATAACAACCCAGACCACTTCCAGACGAGCGCGCAAAGTTATAAGAGAAATGATGATACGGTGATGAAAGGTGGACGAGGGGGCAGGGCGAAGGGGAAGAGGTCAGCGCTGCAGCGTCCGCAAGATTAATTGAGATGAAAAAAGAGCGCAACATTGCTGGAGATGCGGAACAGAAAGAGAGGGAGAGAGAGAGAAAAAAAAACCGGGGGCATATGGAGGCGGGAGATGGTGGCAGGGGTTTGGATAACCGGCTACCGATCGGAGGCCGACAAGTTCTAGCGACTTTACGTGACAAAACATCAACAATAAATCATTAATACTGTTATCATCAATTTCATACATTTCAACGAAGTTGCGGTAACAAATAGCAAAGGTACGTGACAATAGGATACTCGTCAATTTTCTCTCTAAATAAAAAAAATAAAATAATAAAAAAAAAATACATCACTTCACACAAAGCGTTACATTACCTCACAAGACACCAATAAACAATCGGTTATCATTAGTTTGTAACTCCTATTAATTTAAACCTATAACGCAAAAGTATCGATTATCTGAAGGTTCAATAAAATTGAGCCTTTTCAGGATCGACCCTTTTCTCTCTTCGGGGTCTTTTGAAAATTACTTCATCTTTTTTATCGTTTTGTCCTTTGACCTTCAATTCCTTTCCTTTCCTTTCTTTTCCCATTCCTTTTTTTCTCACTTTAAAGTGGGGGCGTAGTCCCCCCCACCCCCGAGGTCCGCCCTGTCATTGATAGTCAACTGTAGCTATTCGCCCGTAACAAAACCTCGCAGGAGCTCCGGTACGGACAACGAGAAAATAAGGCTTTTCTCCGAATGAAGTTAGCACTTGCTCTTAAAAAACCTATTCGGCTTAAAACATGGATTACCAGAGATTACAGTTCAATCCGGCCCCCGTATCCGAAACGAGAGCTCAGTGTCGCATCGCGTCGGTCTGGACGGGTTACGTAAGTCTAGTAGTCACTGATACCGCGCCGAGTAGCGCTGAACGGTGTGCGACTGTGTAAGGGGGGGGAGGGGTTGTTGCACGGTGCACCAAGCCCAGAGTGCAATGAAATGAAAGCATGTTAATTTGCTGCAACGTTCTGGTGAGCGAGGCCCTAATTGATTACATATAATTAAACGCCCCTCTAACCCCTCTCTCTGAGCTCCGCTTCGTTCCCCGGGCCGCGTCGCGTCGCCGCACAGAGGAACAAGTCAAAGCGAGGGGTCGGACATAAAATATATGACTAAAAATACAAATTTGTAATATTTTTACAGTCAAAAAACAAACTATAAGGGGTGATTCTGGTAGGAAATTTCAAGATAAAACCAATAATACCCCTTTCAAACTTCTGTGTTGCGAATTAACAAAGATACATGCATTTCAAGTTGCAACGCCATGTCCGACCTCTTCCATTGACTCGCTCAACTGTGCGCCGCACCATGGTTGGAAATCGAAAAAAAGTGGCCAAAAATCAATGGGAAAAAAATGTCATCGAAATTCATCGTTTTCGGCCTTTTAACTTTGATTTAAAAGTTTCGGTTCAAATTACTTACTTAAAGTGTTATTTGTGATTAAAAGATATATTGGAAATTTTATAACTTCTGATAAATTGGTGACAAAACGTTCCGATGTTTAGCCTCTTTTTGACATGACCTCAGACTATAGTGCGCTGTTGCGTCGCCAGCCGCGCCGCGTAAACGCCATCATTTGCCAACTAATTGTGAGCGGGATAAGCTGTGAATCAAAGGCTCTCCGTTTAGAACCAGTGTTGTTGCTTCCCCGAGGGTAACTCGCGAATTACGCCTAAAAATTCGGCTTTGACGCCTAAAAAATCGAGGCTTCGGTCAAACGATGCTGTTTTTAACGTACGGTACGTACGGAATACGTTTTGTTTTGTTTTTTCCTTTAAAGGGATTTAAGGTGATTCCAGGCGAAACTTTTCCAGATTTCAATCCGATGGATAGCGCCACCTGTCCCTTCTCGGAAAAGTCGTGTTTTTGGGGTTTTAAACTGAAACCATAGATAAAACTCAAAAACCAATAACGTCAACACCTGCGAAATTTTTTTGTTGATTTTTTGAGCCCAAAACGAGCAAAAATGGTTGAGAATTAAAGCCGTAAATTATGAAATTCATTTCGCCATAAGCTTAGTGAGTGAGAGTGAGTGCGAGTGATAATACGTCCGTCGTCCATCTGCCCCACTCGCACTCGCACTCATTGAGATTTGAGGCTTATAAGAATTTTCGTATTTCATAATTTCCAGCTTTACTTTTGAGTGTTTCGCAGCTTGAAACTTTCAGGGTGTCTTTCTGAAGTATGCTCGCAGGTAATGACGTTCCTCAAATTTGCGTTTTCAGCGTAAATTCGTCAATTTTAGCGAAAACCTGTTGACTTTTTGAGCAGCGCGACGCGACGTGAAGTCTACGGTTGGAACTAATCGACCCTGGAATCATTCTATCACAAAAACCAACCCTCCATGACGCTGCAGCTAAAGTTTGCGACAAACCCATTACCCATCACGACACAGACGCAAATATATTCAGTGCCAGCGGCGGATCCCCGCACGTAATCGGAGGCTTTTATGACAGAGAGGAGACATTTGACGACATGGTTCAACCAAAGACGCAACTTACTCGCTGGCGGGAGGAGGAGCGCGGAGGGGGGGGGGGGAGGGGAGTCGGTGATGGTGAATTAGTGTCTTTTCGGAAGAAATCACAATTCACTACCTCGTTGCGTCACCAAATCACCATTCATCGGTGTGTGCTGCATCATAGCGTTGCGCAGGTTGTGCTCGCTTAGAGGTCACGTGATGCGATGTTGATGCGATGCGATGGGCGACTGTTGTCGACTTAGCGAATGAGCGCGTCATCATTGCTCTTTAAATATTTCATGACAAGAGGCCAAAGCTAAAGCCAAAGGAAAGGGAAAGGGAGGGAAACTTTGTTAACATTTCATGCTCCCTACCCGCCCCGCCCAGTCCAGCCCATCCTCCGGCTGCACTGTTGCCAAATTTCTGCCGCAGTCTGATGGTTTTTTTGCAAAGTTTTAAAACAGCAATACGGATCAGAGTTGGGCAACAGTCGTGTCGCGTGCAATTTGGCAACGTTGTTGTTGGCCATTGAAACTCTTGTAAAAGGTCGAATGTAAAGGTGTTCACCGAACACCCAATAGTTCGATCTTTTCATTGGGTTTAAATGGACGAACTGCAACGTTGCCGAATTGCATGCTACGCCACAGCTGGGCAAATATTATTAGACGAATTATTCGTCTAGTTCGGCAACGCAATAAAATCAGATTATTCGACAAATGGGGCTGTTGCACACTTTTGCTGTAAGCGATTTAATAGTCGATTCTGGCGTAAAAACCTCCAAAAATAACGCTGGCAGCACTAAAAACTTCCGAAATTCACTCCTAATCTCAATAAACGCTTTAATTTGCGCGAGCGTAATGGTGGCTGAGGGCAGTATAATAATGAGAGATTCCTAGATTAATTTCGTCACTCTCTCTTTGCTGACAATGATGATTCACCGAGTCATGAGTCATCAGAGTAATGATCCACATCCGATGAATGGTACTGTGACACCAAGTGACACCGGGGTATATAATAATAAAATATAATCGACCCTGGAATCATCTGAAAGTTTTAACCTTGCACCATTTTCCCCTTACACCCGCCTGTGTAATTTTATCTACTGCAGTGAGCTGAAATTTGCAGATCTCATCACACAATTTGGTACGTAGCATATTGAAGAGAATAAATGGATTCAGAAATTTCGGTCGCTGCCGAAAGGCCGGATGTTGAAGAACTGAATATTCCGCCGTATTTTAATTTTAGCAATGATTCTGGGGGGGGGGGGATTCAAATGTAACGACGCGCGCACTTGAAATAAAAACTGTTCAGCAGCAAAGAGAATGCCGGTGAATCGGTGAAAGATCTCTGAGGGTTTCAGCTTTTAAAGGGAATTAAAAAGTGGGCTGCGATGAGGTGAACAGAGAACACAAGGCAGGGAAAGCGGCGAACGAGGGAAAATGAGGGAGCGTTAAAAAAAAAAAAAAAAAGCCAGGAGACCAAGAGATTAAAAAAGTGCGCACACAGTGCATCAGAACCAGGGGCAGAAGAACGGTTAGATGAGGCGCAACGAGATTGGTTTAACATCCTACAGAGCCAACAACTCATAAAATGGGTCGTTTTTGAATTCACCGGATAGCTGCACCGGTGCAGAAAAGATTACTGATAGCATTAGTTTGTCAGTACATAGAGATAGTACAACACTGAGCTATGTAATCTTCGTAGCACCAGTGCAAATCTCCGGTAAAAAAAAAAAAAAAAAACGCCCCCAAAAGCCGTTCCACTTCCTGCTCTCCTCCTTGCTCCTTGAGCCTTTCCTCTCTCTCTCCCGCTCACTCCCTATCTCCACCTCTCTCTCTCCCTCATCCTCTTCTTCCCCCTCTGTTCGTTGCACCGAGCGCCACTCGCCCGCTCCGAAGCTTTTTATTGAGCCCTATTGTCAAACTTGACAATTGCGGTTTATTTGCTAATGAGTCAGCCGAGAAGTAAAAGCGACTTATTGTTAAGACTAGCTTTGAATACATTACGAGATAGAACATAAAACGGCGCGTCAAGGGATCGTTTTACTGATGACGTCACGGACCGATGTTTTTGTAAAGGTACGTATGGTTTTTGTTGTACCCGCCATCTTCTGTCTCTCCAAAAGAGAATAAATAACAACAATGTTGATTTTATTCTTTTCATAATGTTTTTCTATAAAATAAAAAGCGTATCAGCTCTCTCTCTCTCTCTCTCTCTCTCTCTCTCTCTCTCTTACTCTCTCTCTCACTATATCTTACTCTCTCTATATCTTACTCCCTCTCTTTTTCTCTCTCTCTCTGGATATTTAAACAAACATATTAAAAAAGGACAGAAGAGGGGGCCATCACGTGATTTTGGTTCCTACCTCCGATTCTCTGTCCTTTTTCATCCCATACGATCAAACAGGAGGTGGGAGAGAGAGCGAGAGATGGACGAATTCCAGAATCCACCTTTGTTCCGCACGGCAGGCATCACCCGTGACCAGAGCACTGTGTACTTGCATACAGTGCACACTGTACACGCGCAGGCATATTGATAGCGAGTATGGCGCAGTGCATCACATCACACGATGCATCACGGCTCGAGGGAGAGGGAGAGGGAGAGGGAGAGGGAGAGGGTGAGGGAGAGGGAGAGGGTGAGGGAGAGGGGAGAGAGGCGCAGGAGACTAGACTATAGGAGAGGCTCCTCAGAGCTCCGGCGCACAGTGTTTTGAAAAGGAGGACCGGCGGACATTGGCTTATAATTCTACTATAGCGCTTAAAAATATAATCAAACCCATGCCACCCTATGTAGTTGGGTACGAGAAATTCATAGAAAGGGTCGAAATTGTCGCACAGTGGGTATTTTTTAAGTAAATCCTGGACAAAAATTAAAAAGGTGGAAGAAAGCGGGAAAAATGTCATATATGGCAATGACAACGTACAATTTATCTTATTTTCTATGGTTTACCATGGGAAACACAGAATTAATGCTCTACCGCCGCACAATGGTCAGTTTTCAAGATTTTTTTTTTTTTTTTTTTGAGTTTCAACTTACTCATTTTATGAATATTTTATTTTGAATGATGCTGAATAAAGATAATAATACCTGGCAAAAATCACAAACAATAATAGTCCTAATAGCTAATCACGGAATCAGCAGACACCGCAGCTTTCAGATAAGATTCTACAGATCGATCAACGAGGTGCAAAATTGATAAGGCGATCTGTGGCGCGGTCATTGACCTACGAAACGGTCGGATGTAGAGACAAGCTCCGGAATAGCAAAGAACAATAAGCATCGAGTAATATTGACATTCTCTTTGTCAGTAATCGATCGGATTTATCGATGACTTTGACATCGGCTACACTTCATTGGCGTAGCGTGCAAATTGGCAACGTTGTATTTTGTCCATTTCAACTCATGTAAAAGGTCGAATGCAAAGGCGTTCACCGAATACCCAGAACTTCGATCTTGTAATGGGTTTAAATGGATAAAGTGCAATGTTGCCGAATAGCACGCTACGCGTGACTGCGACACTTATTACTGATTTTACAGATCCGAGAATGAAGGTTTTCTAATTTCTTTAATTATAAACGCACGAAATAAAACCCCCCTCCCTCCCCCAGACCAGACTCTTTCTATCTGTAATAGCTCTGCAAAAGCGCTTGTAATGAGCTCAGGTCAGTGAAAATTAGATAAAATTTGGAACATTAAATGCCTCATCAAGAATAACTCGAAAATTCTAAAATTTAGGTTTCTAAAATCTTCGTTTATATTTCTATTATGAAAAGTTACCATTATCTGTAGGCAATAAAAATAGTGGGAAAAAGTTCTTGGATGGAAGGGAAAATGGAAATTTAAACCAAAAATGTGAGCAAGCCGAAAAAAAATTACAGGTAGTGGGATTCGAACCCCGGTTTGATGCGTGCAAGGCAAAAACGTTAGCCAAATGACCAGCTAGTTCACATTGAGACGTGCGGCGTGCGTCCAACAGATAAGCAGCCCCTGCCGCTCGGCCTAGACGTGAGACAGTTGCTGGCGCGGCGAGAGAAAAACGTGGTTAATTTTACGGAGGTCGACTTACAAAAATTAAGATTTCTCCAAGAGTCGCAAAAAGTCGCAGCCAATTTTTGGATATGTTGTTCTCTAGATGTTACTCTATCACTCCCTGAAAGCCGTTTCTTAAGGCAATTTAAGGCTTTTTTTATAGCTCTGCCTAAAGTTGAAAAACCGTAAATTTTTCGTCAACACTTTGAACAAGCTTATCAAGGTCGTAAAAGTAGAAAAGTTTAACTTCATATAGCTCATTTTAAAGCTGAAAGTACGCTGAATAAAATGGTGTATTTCATTTTTACAAAATTTTGAATATGAACAAAGAAAACACCCATACATTCGGAGCATGGTTTAAGAAAAAATCGGAACCTGCCGAAAGTGATATTTTGAGAGCTTACAAAAGTATCAAAAAACGAATTATAAGCCAAAATTATGGTGAAATGGGGTGCACAGGATACTAAACTGAAGATTTAGTCATGTTTTGACTCTAAAAACACGACTTCGATTTTTGGCCCAATGTCCGCGCCGCGCCGGATTCAAAACACTGTGCGGCGTGCTAAAGCTTGGCACGACTCAACACGAGCCTCATTGCGCTCTGCCTGATGTATATTCAAAACTACACGTGTTAACAAGTTCATGCAGTGTATACAAGTATACACGTTTCTCTCTCTCTTGTCGTGTCGTTACTCGTTAGTTTGTTATGCACATGCATAATCACATCAACATCAACGACCTGAGCAATAACAAAACAACGTTGCCGGATGAGGCCGGATGCGGCCGGAATCCGGATGGATCAAGCTCTCCGCACCGGGCCTCCTATATCTATATACATTATACGTAAGTTCTTTGCCACGAGCTAAATACACAAGAAAAGCATTCGGTGTGACGTTACAAGTAGCGAGTATAAAAATCAGCGTGATAGCCTTTGGGCTTTGGTGGCGTTTTAGATTCTAGAATTCACCCCTTTATTGTCTCGATGCAGAAAATATTATGAATAGCAGTACTTTTCAATATACATAGGTATACTAAATCACAGGATAATGTAATCTTTGTTGCACGGATGCAGAAAACAGCTGGATTCTAGAACGCCCCAATACAGTTTTCCGCTCTGCGAAAAGGACTTTATGAGTCATCCACTTTCAAATGAAAGCTTTTAATCAAGTTATCCACAATCCAAAAAGCTTCAATTCACCTCTGAACTCACCTAATTGCAACCTTTAAACGCAAACATTCCGCTCATTATTTTATGTTTTCCGGTCATCGATGGGATAAAATATCATCGGGCTCACATGAACTCATGCTCTCGTTTTTAAGCCGTCTGAGCTTGGTTAATGGACTTCTTCTCATTGTTATTTTTGATTTAAAAATAGAACGCTGGATCACTGTGACTTAATCACGAAAGCGATTTATTGATATTAGTTTGATTGCCTGTGACGCAGAGGCGGATACAGAAATATGTCTTTCTCTCCCTCTTGTCATTTGAACACATGTGTTTGAAAAGGATAGCAGAGGAGGTCATCACGTGACTTTAACCCCTCTCCACGTCCTTATCTAACAAGCTTATTCAAATGGGAGGAGAGAGAGAGGGAGAGAGAGAGAGAGAGAGAGAGAGAGAGAGAGAGAGAAATTCCTGGATCCGCTCATGTGTAGAAACGTATTTACTCCAGACCTACGTCAAAACTCAGTCCGCATGGAGGGTAAACAAAAACAGACGCCGCACAGTGGAACGAGTCAATGGGAGGAGTCGGATATGGAATAAATTACTAAAAAATGCTTATTTCAATGTTTTTACAGAAGAAAAAACAAACTGTAGAGGGTGATTCTTGCAGGAAACTTTTCAATGAAACCAATGAAATCACTTTCAAACTTCTACGATGCGTATTAAAAAAGATATATGCATTTAAAGTTTCAACGATATGTCCGGCTTCTCCCATAGGCTCGCTCCACTGTGCGGCGAGTTTCATCGATGAAAAAAACGGCACAACATTGGACAATCTCCATATTTTTCAATCCCATTATCACAAGAGCACTTGCGGTTTCAAATCCCCTTATTTATTTTATATATCAGTCAATACGAAGAATGAAAACTTTCAAATGATTAATTTTGAGCGATCATTCTCGAAGGCTTCTCCTTGTTGACCTTTGTTTACTCTACGCCAAAATATCGGTGAACCAGTTCGGCAACCTCGCATTGTGTCCAATTCACTGGAATTCGATGAATTTGGTGACTTCAAGTATAGCACAAGCTTTGCAACAGCCTTCCTTCTCTTAAAATCTTCATCAGTGAAGGGCAAAAATCATTTTTTGAATATAACCATGCGAATAATGAATTAAAATTATTCGCATTATTTTCATGTCATTCCTGTTAGTAAATCGAAGTTTTGACACTACTAGTCATTCATCTTATGACAAATGAATATGCTGGGAGTGTCAAAACTTCGATTTACCAACAGGAATAACATGAAAATAATTCAAATAATTTTAGTTAATTATTCATAGTTATTCAGAAAATTATTTTTGCCCATGCATCACTGATCTTCATATTAAATCTACAAACGAGTAAGACATGGGGGTACCAACAATCACTGACGTTCAACGCCGAGACATATAATATTTGTTTGAAAACAAACTACCAAACGGTCCGGTTTGAGGGGGGGGCGAACCAACGGTTATAACGACTAGGAAGAGGAATAAATTAGGGGGGCAGCCCCCCCCCCCCCCCCCCCGCGGAGGCGACAATCAAAACACATCAGCAGAGAAATATTGTGGCGGTCGTTGAAGGGGGAGCCCAGAAAACATGGGGTGCTCTCTTCCCATTCCCATGGAGGAAATGGGAATTATTCATCAACATTGCCGAAGCGTACAAATCAGCACCCTTGCGACCCCTTGCGTTCCGCCCATTAAATCCCAAGCGATAGATCGAATTGTTGGGTGTGCGGTAGACACCCTCGAATTCGATCTTATTTAACGAGAGTAAACGAAAAAAAAAATATCCAACATTATCACAGTCCACGCTAAAGCAGCACGATATTGCCCCTGACGAGCACACCGCACGTTTCGCGACCTCTTAATTACCGAGTCGCGACAGCATCGCGACGCCAAGCATCGAAATTAAAAGCGCGTAGGGAAATCGACTGAATAATTTATGCTTTTTAAAAATGAAAGCTCGGCTAGCGATTCTCCAGATTCTCCGACTACAATTTCAAGTGCGACGAAGGGGGAGGGGGAAAAAGAAAAAAAAAAAATATTTACCGCTTCCAAAAAAAAAACTAAGGGTGTGAGTGAGAGAGAGAGACTTAGAGGGAGAGAGAGGGCAGAGAGAGAGAGAGAGAGAGAGAGAGAGAGAGAGAGGCAGAGAGAGAGAGGCAGAGAGAGAGAGAGGGGGGAGGAGAGAGAAAGAAAGAGAAGATAATATGGATGGAGGAGGAGGAGGAGGAGGAGGAGGAGAGAGAAATCTTTGAGCACTCTGAAAGCTCAGGCAATTGAATCCGCACAACAATCATACAATTCCGATCAAAAAATGAGGGGGAGAGGGAAGCCGAAGAGTAGTATAATTATGCCGCGGAAAAAGTTGCCGGTCGTTTCGTTTCGAGGATGGGAAGCAGAGGGAAGCGGGACTTGGGGAGGGGCGAGAGGGGGGGAGGGAAAGGAGAAACGGTGGAAAATCCTTTGATAGGCGACAGCGACAATCCTTCCCCCCTCCATCGCACCACCCCATCCTCCGCGAGTCTTCTGCACAGAGCGATCCTGTTATGTGTTATAAAACGCGAGGAAACAGTGAAGAGTGAACAGCGAACGGTGGAGCAGTTTGACGGTGCATTAATTTCCATAGAATAACCGAAGCTCGCAACTCCCGCGAGCTCCACTACTCCCCGCAGGCGGGGTTGTCGGACCGCACAACTTCTTCCGTATAACAAAGGGACACTATTAAGAAGAAAGAAAAAAAAGTGAACAATGTGGCAAGACTAGTAGCTTGAGAAATCTGACGACTTAAATTCCGCCATTTAATCCCTTGTAAAATATCGATTCGAAAGTGTAAGATTCAATATCGATAGAAGTATAAGAGAGGCAGCGGGCTGATTTATCACTGAAAAAACAAAGTTTATGAACAGCCGAAGCAGCTTTTTAAATTAGCTTCGCAGAGCAAAAGTTTAAGTTGTACGGGACAAAGTTGCAGGTGTTCCAAGCACTACTTCTTCAGAATAACAGTCTCTTTTCTTGCTTCGGCTCTACCGAAGTAGTGCTTCAGGACAACCGCAAGGACTTTCGCTCTGCGAAGCTATTTTAAAAAGCTACTTCGGTTCAACTTAAACTTTGTTTTCTAAATAATGAACGATCGTATATGACTATGCCATCGAGTCGATGATCAAGTATGTGTTATTCTTGTGGATGGTGTCATTCCGATGGATTCCATTCCAATAGAAACCCTTCGATCTCTACGATGTGTGTGCACAATAGCTCAGAGTGCCGATCATTGATGTAACTTCATCGGTAAACTAGCCGCCTGTCTGGGCTGGGGCTCGATCGAGTTGTACCACTCGAAGTTATACTGAAGTTCAACCGATGCCGCATCCCCGACTAATCAGAAGCAACCAATGAGCTATAACTTTAGAGTGACAGCGGACTGGTCCACCTTGTGCCACACAGGGTAGAAGGAATCCCGAGAAAAAGCGGAATTTGGACGGCAGATTCCAAGGTTTGAGGTTAAATTTTGTAGGACGCTGGTAGGTCGTTTCCGGCGATGCCCGAGTTTGTTTACAGAACAACCGGAAACGACCTACAAAATCTAACCTCATAATCGATTTTTACGGCAAGATGGCGGCGCCCTAGGTGACAACAATCAAAGACATTATATCAATTGAAAACAATGACCCAGCGGAACGTTCCTTGATGTGCCACTCTAAAGTTATAGCTCATTGGAAGCAACTTGATCGGGCCCCTGTAAGTTATGCTAATGGTCGAAAATTAATTGAAACTTGGCTGTTGCTATGGTAAACATCGTTAAAATCCCCTTTTTTTAAAACCATTCAATGAATAATCTTAAAATAAAGGGAGCTTTAACGATGGTTACCATAGCAAAAGCCAAGTCTGACAACTTTCGACCAATAGCATCACTCACCAAAAAGCCACAGACAGTCTTGACGATCGGTTTATCGATGAAGTAAATGATCGGCCCCATAGGAGTCAAAGTCATCTGTGAATTTTCACAAAGATGAAAGGGTTTCTATCAAAATGGAACCTATCGGAATTACACCATCACAAGCATGTTATAACACGTTCTCGATCATAGACTCGATGGCATTACGATACGATCGTTCATAATGAGCCTCCTTGGCAGGAAGATCGTTGGATAAAAATGTAAACAAGAGGCGTACCTCCAGGCTCCTCAGACCTCTTCTTCTTCTTCACTTCTGTTCACGCGTCTTGACTCTTTCATACATAGAGACTTAGAACACGGTCTATTTCCATAGTTCAGACCGAAAATAAAAAGGTTCAGAGATGATATTTAAAAGAAAAATCGAGTCATATGATCTTAGAATTGCCTTTTAAAAGAGCGTTAAAAAACCCCCCGTTAAAATTATGGAAATAAAAACTTACCGCACCACGAGTACGAGAAATATTCACGAAAGGGGAGAGAAAAAGAGAAGAAAAAACCATAGGTACCTGCAACAAAAAACCAGAGAGAAAATTAGTAGTTAGTAGATCGCATCAGGACAACTGAGTTTACCATGAAATCTTGATAACTTCGTAGTCCGTACTTCCCTTTCACTTTTCACGTTCCACTTAAAAAGTTTACCCGCAAAGTTTTCGTTCGTTCCCCGATGGTTTACACTGTTGCCAGATGTCAGATTTCAAGGTAAACCTTTATCCTGTGTTTATTTACATTGGGGAGGGAACGTGTGGTCACAGTTGGCAACACTGATGGTATCGAAGTTCTTGCGATGAGTTTCAGAGCGGGATTGAACCGCGAGCTGGGACTCGGGGAGACGGAGCGATGGAGTTCCCGCTTTTCATTTTTAGCGGATTTATTTCCCTCAACTTTCAACATTCCCCCTTTCAAAATAAAGTCATTCTTTCAAAGCCCGTGGGTAAAAATGGACCGCTATATAGAAAACATGAAAGAACTTCGCTTGTACTACTTATATAGTATATACCCATCACCTGACTTCTATACATGCACCTTCCTAGTCCTCGTCACAATGGAACGCAATTTATTCACATCGTTCACGGTAGAATTTCAAAATAAATTTAAAAAAGAAAGAAAAAAAAATGGTTTTCAAGAACATTGAACGAAGTATTCGAGGACTTTCAAAGTGAACAGATTAAGAAAAACTACGTTCTTATTGTTTTACCTGTTCCGGAAGAAAAAAGTGGCGGATCGAAGGGGGGGGGGGGGCTGAGAAGGCTGTAGCCTCCCTCTTGAGCCAAACTTTCATAATGTCAACGAAGGGACTTTCGAGGAAATTTTGCGCGTTTTGTTGAAAAAGTAGGTTTAAGATGAAAAAATTGTTGTTTTCACCAAATTGCGTTAGTTGAAATACGCTCGCCTGCGATTATAGCTGCGAGTGGTAACACGGCAGCGTGCATCAATACTATAAAAAAAAAAAAAAATATACTGCAAACCAATTAACATATAATCTGTCTTAGTGTCATCACACACCTCCACTTAAACGAACTCTAGTAATAGATTATGTAAACTATAAAACTGCGTTGCACAATTATACGGTTTTTGTTTGTTTTTGTTTTGCTTCAACCGATTGAATCACAGATGGATTGCGGAACACTATTAAATATATGCAAAACGGCAGCACTGGTGCAGTGGTGCAGTATCGTATCGCTCATCGCTCATCGGGCCGTTGAGTCTAGCTTTGCAACATCTTCATCGAACGATTGAACCCCGCGAGCTGAGGTCAAGATCGATCATTTCTCTTCAGGAGCTATTAAATTATTTCCGCTCTCTTTTCCTCCTCTCACAAACGGCTCCTCTTTCACCCTTCCTCCCCCTCCCTCTCCCTTTTTTCTGAACCGACCGTTCCAATACCGTTCCTTCTCGCAATTTTGCATCTCTTCTGTCGCACCATGTCATCGCTCGCTAGCGCTCACTAGATCAACGCTTCGATTTAAAGCTATGAATAATTTCAGATATTCTTTATTTATTTATCTATTTATTTCCTTATTTATTTTTATATTTTTCTTATTACCCCCCTGCCTGGAATCAAAGTTTTGAAAAAACTTTGAAAAAATGAGAAAAGTGCTCTGCGAAAAATGTTCCTTACACTTAAACAGGGCTCCTGCAAACTTCTGCTTCAGGTGATTAAAGAGTTGATTCCTGCATAAAAATCTGCAAAAATGACGATGATTGCAGAAAACAATAACAAAATTCACTCTCAGAATCGGGGGTACCGGCGAAGCAACGCAGGTATCCTGGGGGATCTCCATCTAATTTGAGACATATCTCTGTGTTTATACACAGAAAGTGACAAATTATAGACAGGGATCTCCCATGATACCTGCGCAGCTCCGCCATTACGAGCTGGCCGTAACAACGGTTTACTGCGTTTATTACTAAATTTTATACTTCTACAGTGTGATTTTCGCTACTTCTTACATCAGATTTAACTATTCATTTTGCTCGAAGCAAAAGTTTGCTGGAGCCCAACTCTGTGGTCAGGAAAGCATTCGAGGCACAGATAATAATGACTTGATAACTATCCGTTTGTGAAGATAATCGAGGCTAATTAAAAAACGAATTTATCAGTCTTTTCAGGCCTGCTAATTTTAGCGGCCCCCTCAAGGAAATTTGGCAACAGTGTAAACAGAACAAGCGACGCACAGTGGAACGGGTCACTGGGATGGGTCGGACATGGATCATGTGACTAAAAATGCTGATTTGAATGCTTTTACAGTCGAAAAACAAACTATAAAGAGTGATTCTAAAAGGAAATTTTACAGTACAACCAATGAAATCACTTTCAAACTTGCACATATGTTTCGTATCAACAAAGATATACGCATTTAAATGCGCAACGTCGTGCCCGGTCTTCCCCATTGACTTGTTCCACTGTGTGACGCGACGAGACGGTGAAAAGGAAGAAAGGAGCGATGGAAAGGACAGCAACCAGCGCGGCGCGGTGGTGGTGGCGAGACAATTTGAAGGGGTGAAAAGAAGGATTTGTGATGGATAACATTCAATCTCCCGCGTCTCTGACGCAAGTTTTTGCCGAGGAAAGAAAATCCACCGCTTGCTTGTGTCCGGGCGGATGTTACAGTGTTATACGCACGCACGTCGCACGCATCACTCGTGAAAATCCCATCAAGTGATCCCTGATTTATTTACTCTCTTCTCTGCTGCTCTGAGTGTCCGCCTGAGCCATAGGCCAACCTTCAATAAGAGTTAGTCTGGGAAATGGGGAAGGGGTGGGGGTCACGTGAGCACCTTGCAGAATGCACTTTACACAGTCTGAATGAACAATTTTGGTATCTGAAGATTATCATTCACGTCATAACACTCATTTTAACAATTAAAAAAAAAAACATTTTGAGAATTTGAGATTGAACATTTTGAACGAATTAAATACCTTTAGGTAACAGGTTTTGATTAGTTAAGATTATGTTAATAAACAAATAGAGCACATCAATTATTGTAGAAGGGTCTTGATGAAGAGGCAAAAGCAATTTCTGGAAAAACTTTGAAATCAATTTAATTCACGATCCCGAGGTTAAAAAAGGAGAGTATTGATATCGATGAATGAAGTGGAAAAGGCAATTCGAAAAAAAGAGTCAAGATATCGATAAGACGGGCAAAAGCAACTGAGGAAGGGTGTAAGTATCGATAGACAAAGGGGGAAAAGCAATTGCATCAGGATAGTATTGTGAATGAAGTAGAAAAGGCAATTCGAAAAAAAGAGTCAAGATATCGATAAGACGGGCAAAAGCAACTGAAGAAGGGTGTATGTATCGATAGACAAAGGGGGAAAAGCAATTGCATCAAGTGAGTATTTATATCGATGTATGAAGTAGAAAAGGTAATTCGAATAAAAGAGTCAAGATATCGATAAAAAGGGCAAAAGCAACATAAGAAAGGTGTAAGGATCGATAGACAAAGGGGCAAAAGCAACTGTATAGGAAAGTGTTGATACCGATGGACTTAGGGGCAGGCGAGGGCAATTACAGAGCCAGAGTTGCTTTCGATAGATAGAGGGGCAGAGGCGGACGGTCGGCGGGAGGCGCGGCGAGTGTGATGACCGCGGAGTTGCGGAAACTTGCTCGCGAAGTATGTCCATAATTTCGAGTCGAGTTGGCTCCATATCAAATCCGCGACCGCGAGCATAGCGTCGAGCCGAGTCGAGAGTGTGAGTGAGTGGCGCAAGCAGAGTAACGACTAAAACGATACAGATCGAGATAGATCGACGATGTTGTCATCTCAGTCAGAATCTGGCGGGAATTTCAAACAAATTTCCATTC
Organism: Trialeurodes vaporariorum; assembly: GCA_011764245.1. NCBI lineage: Eukaryota > Metazoa > Arthropoda > Insecta > Hemiptera > Aleyrodidae > Trialeurodes > Trialeurodes vaporariorum. Next base: position 45,838,188 of record VMOF01000002.1, read on the forward strand.
ATTTGGACCCATTAAGCAGATTCCTACGCTTTAGCGAAAAAAATTAACGCGACTTTTTCACGATTAGGAATAATTCTACGTCCTCAAAAATTTTTAATAATGTGCCTGGCTCAACGACTAAAACTATAGGAATCAACAAGATATTATGTAATATTAAAGGATGCATTTGGAGGTTGGAATCACCCGAATACTTTTCCCGCCCATTCCACATCAGCAACACAAATAACTGTCTAAATGGTCTACATAAATAGGCGGTGTTGCCATTTCCAACAGACATTATCCAAATATTCCTTTCGGTTGGATCGGAAATTCGGATAATTCCTGCCATAAACGGCAACACTGTAGTTTAATTTAAACTAACCAAACGCTACGTTGCCAAAATTCACATTTCGCAAACATGCATGGCAACACCGAAACAAATCTCGTAAGACATGTGCCGTCGAAGCAAACACGTTAGGAGTCACGTTACAGAAATAATAAAGCGAGAGAGCGCTGGGGGGGGGGGGAGAATGACACTGGCGATGGAAAACGGGGTTGTAGGGGTGGTGAGGGGGGAGTGGGGTCCTACGTGAAATCAAATATTCCGGCGCGGCGTCTACTTACTGTGCATAAATTAATTGTAACGGGCACCGCACCCTCTCCCCTCCGCCAATGCGCATGCTTGCAAGGAGTGGAATCACGGTGGGGGGGGGGGGACGAACTTATGGGGAGAGGGGGGTATTCTACTAATCCTGGGATGCGAGGATTCTTGCTATGCTAGGTCGGTGGATCCGACGGTGGAATTAGAATTAATGTAACGATGAATTGGAGGCAAAAGGGCGAGGAAAAGAACACGAGAGAAGGAAAAGACGAAGGAAAAAAAAAGTGAATACGGTGGAGTGGTGGGACGGGGGAAGGAGGACCGAGGGGGGGGGGGGCGGTTGAAATTATAGCACGGGAAAGACGGAAACGGAATATTGTTTGTCGACGAAACTGAGAGTCTGTTCCGAAACGAAACTTTAAACTTTAGTAACTATCCGAACAAGCGCCAAGTTTTCTTCTTCGTTCCATTACGGGGCGGGACACTTTAACTTACTGCAATATCCGTGCACAGCAATCTCTTCGGGAAAAGTTGGTTAATTATTGAGAATTAAACTGAAAAGGCTTGGGGGTTAGCCGAGGCTCCAACAGATCCAAGGCCTTAAGAAAAAGCTTGACACAACGGAAGGGGGCGTATCTAAAAACATATCTCTCTCTCTCTCTCTCTCTCTCTCTCTCTCTCTCTCTCTCTCTCTCTCTCTCTCTCTCCTCCCTTCCCTCCCTCCCTTTCTCTTTGCCATTTAAGGAGATTCGAGACAGAGCTTGTCCAGATTTTAATCCGATGGATACTGGATAGCGCCATTGGCGCTGCTTAAAAAGTAAACATTTTTTGGCTAATATTGATGAATTCACGCCAAAACAACAAAAGGAACGTCGCCACCTGCAAACATACCTGCAAGGAATGGGGCTCATGCAAACTTTTGCTATAGGGGATTGAAGAGTTGATTCTTGCATAAAAACCAGTAAAATGACAATGAGTACACTAAAAAATCACGAAATTCACTCTCAGAATCGGGCTTAACGGCGCGGTGGAGAGACGCAGGTATCATGGGAGATTACTATCTAAATTGAGACACATTCTGTGTTTCCGTAGAGAAAGTACACATACTAGACAGGAATCACCCATGATCGCGATACTTGCTACCTGCGTCGAACCGCCATTACCATCTTGCCGTTATAGCAGTTACGTGAGTTTATTACTGAATTTAAGACTTACTTGGTGCGATTTTCGTGATTTTTGCTGGTCTTTACTTAAGATTCGACTATTTATTTGCTTATAGCAAAAATTTGCAAGAGCCCCATTGATGGTCTTTCTCTCTATCCGACCATGCGAACATGTGTGTTAGAGAAAAGCATAGCAGAGGGGCCATCACGTGACTTTCGCCCCTATCTCCGTCGTTTTCTAACACACACGTGCAAACGGTAGGAGAGAGAGAAAAATACAGTTCCTTTTTTTTTTTTTTATCTCTGCGGCAGATCATCCGGTATGCAAAAAAGATGGCTAAGTTCCACAGAGCTGTTAATCTAATATTTACAAACAGTCTTCGCTCCTTTGACCTTTTGTTCTCCGTCGGAAGATCCGAAAGGATGAAAACGGAAGGAAGGGAACGCATTTTTCAATTCACCGATGATTCCACCGGTTGAGAAAAGATTACACAGTTCAGTGTATGACTTTAATGCCCGAAAATCTATAATATTTTCTCAGTCGATGGAATCACCATTTAATTATTATTGAAATAGCCGCAAGCTTTTTAGAGTTATCAACGATTCCACTGGCTGAGAGAAGATTACAGACCACTGCAGCGGTGGATCCAGAACATTTTTCTGGGGGGCATACGTGTGAAATTTTGAAATTTGAAGCGTCGTTGGAAATTTTGGGCTATTTTCTAATGAAAAAAGGCAAAATTTGAGGCTTCTGGGAGGAACAAGTGCCCCCCCCCCCCGTGGATCCGCCACTGCAGACCAGGATATATTCGTGCATTACAGTCATACACTGAACTCAACTGCGTATAATGTTTTCTCAACCGGTGGAATCACCGGTGAATTGAAAAATGCCTTTAATTATACGCAAAACGGCAGCTCTGGAACTGACTAATCTTTTATCTTAGTCAAACGGTAAACTCTGCGTTTAGAAGCTAAGTGCGTAAGACCCTTTCGTTTTGCTCTTCGGTCGGCTTTTGTGAATCGTCAATTTTCTTTGGCCGCTTTTAAAAACGGCGAAAAGCTACGGGTCTACCGATGTGAGGGGGAAGCGTGGTTGGGGAGGGGGTGGGGGGATGGTGAGATAAGGAGAGGAAAATGCATAATTTGCGAGGAATTAAAACGGTTAATGAACGTTACGAGGAAAGGAACGAAGTCCACATCGAGGCCGAAGCCGAGTTTAAAATGAATGAAAAGTCGGTGAGGTTTTGCTCTTCGCACAAAGGGTCCATTTTAATAGTGGCGAGACGTGCGAGTTGGCAACACTCGTTTTTCCCACTTAAACTCATTAGAAAGGTCAAAATACCTGGTCATCGCCGATGACTGAAGCGCTCGACCTTTACGGTGAATTTAAATGGAGAACAAACATTGTTGCCAAATTTCACGCGTCGCCACTGTAAGGAATTTTCCGGACATACATTCATGAGAGAAAAAACTAAAACTATCAGGAACAACGGATTGGATGATCTGATTCGGTTTTCTTTGCCTCACATTCTTTAATCTTAAATCAAAAATTGTAATTAATTCAGTGGAAATAGGTTTTGAACGAAAGTGCAAGCGTTTTAGAGCAGCTCCGGACACATCATTCTAATACAGCTATCCAAGTGAAAAAATTTCGATTCTTCTCCTTCTAAGATTCCAAATCCTTCCAGAAGAAACAGTTAGATCGATTATTTGCCCAGATAGTTACTCTAAAACACTTGCTTTTTCGTTTAAAACCAATTTCCAATGGATCTGTCACAACATTTTTTTTTTTTTTTAAACTTTTGAGGTATGAAAAAACGAGGAAAACAGAGCTCTAGTAAAAATGTTCCTGAGAGATTTCCATCCGAGAGAGATTTTGCCTCCATGCTGCCTCAAAAGCAAATCCCCGAATCCTCTCTATATGTACAGGGTGTTTCAGACCACCTGGCCAGCTTTTATTGTGGCCAAACTAAGGCAAATATGAATTCGGGGAAAATATTTCCAGCCCTCAAAACCACCCCTTGGGGGTTATTTAGAGGGGTGGGTACCCGTATCTCAAGAAACTCAAATGGAAACGGTATGTTTTGACTTTAGAATCTAATACGGCATACAAAAACCAAACTTTTTTATACTTGAGTTTTTTTTTTTTTTTATATGACCGGAAAACCCCATGTTTCGTTCCACTGCGCGCCGTTGGGAAAAAACAAATCCGGGCTCCGATCCCCGAGGTAGAATGCTCCTCCCCGTGGTTCTCCCGGTACGGTTCTCTTCATCCCTGTCCTTGAATCCCTCCACAGGGAGACGATATTCGCTTACTCCAGGAGTTGCCTCCTTTCGTCAGGAGTAGGTAAAAATTGTGGACGGAAAAAGGAGAAAAAGAAAAAAAAGAAAAAAAACGGCAGACAGAAAGAACGCTCACAGAACCATGCCAATGGTTCAATCATTGTTGCTCTAAGCAACCTCTCTCAGTGCTGCCGTTTTGCGTATTTTTAACCCTTTCAGTCATTATTAGCAACTTTCACAAAAAGCCAAATGGAGAACATTTCCTCTGTTTAATTCTTTGGGCAAAACAACAGATTCAATAGCGAAGCAGTGCTTCACCAACAAACTTATGATTCGAATGAAGGGAAGCTTTGCTGCCAAATAGGACGAGCCGCGCCACAGGCTAAGACGAAACATTAAGTGGCAAATATGAATGATTTGCACGTGATTTTTCAGTCTATTAAAATAAATTGACCTGATTTGATGAGAGCGAACATAATTAATTGTGCATATGATGAAATTATTCTCCACTCCGTTTGTAAGTACAGAAGTACACCCAATCCCTCTCTGGTGGGCGCCCCAGGGGGGGGGGGGGGGGGGGGGGGGGGGGGGGGGGGGGGGGGAGGTACCATATCCCTAAATCCAATACTTCAAATGGGATAATTGAAAAGACGGTAAAATTTGGTACAAACTAATGGTCGATGTCGTTTTTCGTTTTCGATACATCGAAGGTCAAAGTTCGATTTGGGCCCATTTTCAAAAAATCATTACTCCTCTTTGAAAAGTCGGAATTTAAGAAACAAGGAGTCAAAAATACTCGAAAAAGCAAGCCCTTTTCAGAAAAAATATTCTATTACAACAAAAATTTAGTCAAAATTTGGTTTTAAAGTCCCCAAACATTTTTAATGTTTATGGCCCCCACGGGGGGGCTTGATTGGGTGTAAGTGTAAGTACTTACAAACGCAATGGAGCTTAATTTTATCATACCTCCGCGATAATTTTTTTCAAAATGAACAATAAATTCATGCGGTGATTGAAGTGACGTAATTTTTCGCGGGCTCCCTGTCGAATGTCAAAACTGTCTGAAGGGAGGGGGAGGAGGTTCGAGCCGGGTTCCCCAAGAAGCCCAAGATGCGTGCGCCCGCCGCGCCGCGAAGCCCTGTGCCCTCTGCCGCGCCGTTGGCGTTGGTCCATGAACGAGAGAGTGTAAACAAGATGCTCGCGGGCCCTACGTTCTCCCCCCCCCCAATTACCTTTCACCCCCTGCTTACCCCAACCTTTCCACCTAACCTCACCCGGTCACCCCCTCCTCTTGACACCATCAAGACCTTACTACTTCTCTACACGCGTTACGTATCCCGTATTCCCTTTTGTGTGCCTTTATCGTTATGGTTCGCGGTTCAACATATACATACAAACAACATACACTCACACGCCGCGCCGTACGTCACAAGGAGCCGCGCAAGGAGCAACAATATCCTATGAGCACCGCACCGCGATGGGCTCGAATCGAGATGGGATATCACCTCGGATCTTGTTGAATAGAATCCCCCGAGTCAAAGTCGTAATTATTGATTGATCCCCGATTTATTGAAGTCTGTCACTCTCCTTACTACTCCTTTTCTGGTAACTCACTCATTCACTCCCTCCCTCCAATCACGATTTATATCGTCTCCTTTCCATATGCACTCTCCTGCGTAACTGAGCCTTTCGCACTAGAACGGTCTAGCCCCATTGACGCTAATCTATATATCGACATGTCTATTCAATATGCTGCTCAGTTGAGGCGTCTTTCTGTGTTTTTATTTCTTCAATGTAGTGCTGCACCGGTGCAGAAAAGATTACGGGTAGCGACATTTTTGTGGTCAATAGATCAGTCAATAGATCATGAGCAGTTCTGTGTTTTGCGTAGTGGTGAATCCGCCGTTGGTAGTTATTATAAAACAAAAAGGGAAAAAACAATACGAGTTAGATGAAAAATCAATTTTCAATAACTCTTAAGTCTTGACCAGACCTCGATAATATTTCAAAGCTTAAACCAATCCCATTCTAAAGATAAGTGACATTACTCTTAAGCAACTTTATTCTCTCTTGTCTCTCTCCCGGTTTTTCAACAAATGTCAATTTTAACGTTCAACAGCTCCGCGGAAGCTCAAGTTGCAAGCTTTTGGCTGAAATTGCTCGCGGGTGTGGAGTTGAAAAAGCAGGGAAGTTTTTTTTTGCTTCTCTAAAGTGCTTCTCTGTAAGAAAGTTAAAATGATTTTCGTTTCTCATTTATATCGGATTCGAGGAGTTGAGAAGAGGATATGGCCAAAGGAGAAGGGGCCGAAGCAAACTTGAGTCGTCACTCAGTCCGACATTTTTACTTTAGCAAGCAATGCTAGCGCCAAAGTAAATTAAATTTTATCGCAAAATAAACCAAAAACTTCTGAAAACTTTCATCTCGTTGTCTGCGACATAGCTGTAGTCAGGATGGTGTCTTTCTCTCTCTGCGCCCATTTAAACGTATGTGTTAGAAAAGGACAGAAACAGGGGCTGAATTCACGTGACAGCCCCTATATCCCTCCTTTTCTAACAAATGCGTTTAAATAAGCTAAGAGAGAGAAACACAATATCTTGACTACAGATATGGTCTGCGAATAGGGTTGCCGTTCACTACAGCGGATCCAAGAAATCGTCCTTCTCTCTCTTTCCCCCATTAGAACGCATGTGATAGAAATGGATTGAGGAGGGGGGCGAAAGTCACGTGACTGCCCCTAATCTGTCCTTTTCTAACACACATTCTAATGGGAGAAGGGAGAGACGGATAGATTCCTGGATCCGCCAATGTTGTTGTTTCGCTTGAATTCAAAGACATTCCTAAAGTCCGTGAGTTTATTTAGTATACTTTCGAGTATAGACTGTTTTAGTAGAGCGATATATCGTATCGATTGCCGTTCGAGGGCCTCTGGTTCAATGTAATTTCCCCATGAGCGAACTTTTGAACGGAAATTTAGGTTATTAAATCAACCAGTTAATGCGACCCTTTTGCGATTATGAATTCTACGTCCTCGAAAATGCTTAATTATGCCTGGTTCCTTGACTAAAACTGCCGAAATCAATAAGATATTACAGATTAAATGTTGCATTTGGAGGTTAGAATCGCCCGAAATCCCGCCAATTCCACAACAACAACAATAACATTTGGGTGATTCCAACCTCCAAACGCATCGTTTAATCTGTAATATCTTGTTGATTCCGGCAATTTTAGCGGAGGAACCAGGCATAATTAAGCATTTTTGAGTACGTAGAATTCATAATCGCAAAAAGGTCGCATTAATTGTTTGATTTAATAGCCTAAATTTCCGTTCTAAAGTTCGCTTATGGGGAAAATTGCATTGAACCAGAGTTTGTTTGGAACCAGAGGCCCTCGAACGGCAATCGATACGATATATCGCTCTACTAAAACAGTCTATTTCAGGTAAACAAGTAGTCGGATCATCGAAAATCAAGGATAAAATCAATTTGACGAGCATGTTTGAAAAAATATTTCGGGTTTATACTTGGACAGTAGCGTAGCGTGCTGGCAAGGTTGCATTTGGCTTATTAAAACCTACGAAAAAAAACAAAAAAACCGTATCGAAAAATCTAGAGATCGACGATGGCAATCGCATTGTCAACGGGTTTAAATAGACAAAATTTCGTGTTGCCAGATAGCACGCTTAGCCACTGTTTGACATTCCTTGAAGAAAACGAGTAAAGGGAATAATGAGTCAAATGAGTGGATATACCGATATACATTCATCTTGGTTATTATTAGATTTTCTTCGGCTTTCACAGAGGCGAAAATGAGTCGAACATATTCACGGCTCAACAAAATAGGCAATATTTCAGCAATTCCAAGATATATTACAGATAGGGAAAAGACGATACTTTAAATATTGGTGCCCAAGAAATAAAAGCCCCCCTCGCCCACAAACGACGGTAATCGCAACACTGAGGTAAAAGAAACCATGGATTTTACGGAGGGTTGAAAAGATACAAGATACAGAGAGGGAAGCGGAACGGGAACTAAGGATGGCAAAAAGGTAGGAAGGAAACGAAAGGCGGAAGGAGGTGAAACTGAAAGGGACATGCCGTTTCGGATCTTCAGAATACCGCGCGGTCTTTGTTGGAAATGACTTTAAATGGCAACGCTTTAGATGCGGGGGAGCTTTCACCCTACTTTTATTTTTTTATTTTTTCCGCCCCCTGTTGCCGTTGCCGCCACGATTCCCTGTTTCGGCCCTG